>WION01000440.1:0-43856 GCA_015039365.1 Amanita rubescens
TTGATTCGTCAATCTAGCATTTTAGACCGCATCTGCAACTTGGAAGAGCAAGTAGACCGGCTCACATCCAACCGCGATGCAATAATGAGAGACCTTTTGAGCGACTGTGACCTGGTAAAAGAGGAGCTACAGGTGAGCAAACATGACCGGCCGAGATTTGAATTTAGTTCATATGTCAATCTAGTCAATCCTGGAGACAGTAACAAATCCTCCCTCCCCCCCACCGAGCGCAAATATGTTTAATGGAGCTTATAATATCAGGATCGAAGGGGGGAATTTCATCAATTTTTCTGGCGCAAACAACTCCATAAACCAAGAGTCGGGTATATGCGTTCGCAGCGTATTGGCTTCAACCTTAATTTTGTTAGGAGTATTACTCTTCCGTTTGTGATAACGAGACGACACTTGCTAAATGTGTATTGGTTGTGGAGGGTACTACGAGGTATATTCACCCAGCTCATCGGTTGGTACATGATTCACAGGTTAGCCTCTAGCAGCCCGCTTGCCGCATCTGGAAACCTTATAACCTGTATTTTGAACTAACAATACTCCCAATTCCAATCTCGAACACATGTCTTCACGACATGCTGCAGATATCATTCTCGTTTCTCTTCTATGAGACTTTTTTCTTTCCTTTACAAAGGAGAATGCTACTGCCTCCTTCAATGACCTCCCTCTTGACGTCCTTTGTATCTCCCATCCTTTTATCGCCTACTCGGTTGCGTCCTGTTAACTGCTCTCCCTATACGTTTATTAACTGCGCTATCCACACATGCATCCGTTTATGACCAGAGTCATGTTCCCCACTGTATTTAGTCGTATCCTTGCGATACACTTGTTTCTATTCGAAAAATAAGAAAAATATCGACGAGAAAATGGTCTAAGCTCAGAACGGATTCAATCGACGATTTCCGCGCTGGATATTAATATTCGTGAGAAACATGCTCTTTAGTCTATGGGTTAACCAATTAATGAATTTTGTACAGGCTACATTCACGTTCTACATGATACACCGGTCGAGATTTGCGTGGATAAAGTCAATGCAGGTATTAGTCAGAAATTAGCCTATAATCCTTTCGATAAGTACAGGGATCCAGTTAATCATCTTCGTCGCATGGCCCCGGTCCCTCGGTAAAAATGTGAAACTGTTGGCAAGACCTTGCATTCCAAGTTCTTCCAATGCGCTAGCTTGACGTTTCCGCCAACTTTCGTCTGAAGAAAGGCCTAGAGTAGAGCTGGAATCTCGAACGCCACTTTTCGATTTTTCTTGAAGAGCGACGGTGAATATGTTCGAGACACTCTTGATAATCGACGCGTTAGCCGAATTAGCGAACGCGTCTTTGATCTTATCCTGCAGATTGTCGTAGCTGGCATATGGTCAGCTACGTTCCGGTCGTTGTAAAGAAAAACTTACATCAACGCCACGATATCGGGGTAAGTTACTGCGATGTCACACAAGAGTGTGTATAGCGACTCGGTCTCAGCATCATCACCCTGAGCGGTCATGAGCATAGCCCCTACGAACGAGGTGACTAAAAGAGCCTTTGTCGTGTCTGTCACTCCCAAAAGTGTCAGATTAACACGAGGTGCTCGGTTATCCTCTTCATCGTCGGCAGTATCTTGCTGTGGAAGACAAGCATCTTCGACCTGACATTCCTCCAAAAGCTGACGATAGGTTACGCTGCTCGCTGAAAGAGGCAACAACGCCAAAAAGTATCCGAGAGCATCAGAGAAGGTGGTGTGCTGCTGATCAGCAGGACGAGAGCGAATGGTTACACCAAGCAGGCTTCTCAATGTCGCTTCTGCAGAATCCCGCAAGCCGGAGTAACGAACTCCTTTGAAGATGATTGCCGCTAATGAAAATGAGAAACTGGTCTCAAACGACAGTTTGAGCATGTCATCAAGCTGACACGTAACATCCAGCAGGGGCCTTCGCCCGTCGAGAAGGGTATCGTGCACAGAAGCAGACTCGAACAGCCTATCTGTCTCCATCTTCTCCAAGGATATTCTGAGGAGGCAGGTTGCCTCGTTGAAGAATGACACATGGCTGGATTGCAAGAGTGCGACTGCTAGCCAGAAGAGCTGGACGAGGTAACGAGATTCTTGCGGGAGAGCTGGCACCATTTTGCAGAGACATCGTAGCATGCTCACGATGGGCAACGTCTGAGATTCATTGGCCTTATAAAGCGCATTACGCAGCGCAACGAGCAATTGATATAACATGTCGTCATCAACGTCGTTGACCGCGAGTGTACCCATGGCGATAAATGAACGAATTTGCACGGCAGGAGAGAGTTGGAAGGCAGTTGAGGTTATCAAGCTCATCCAACGAGCACGCCAGACGTTCAACAAGCCTGCAAATCCAATCGTTGTATGCGACGCTTGGTTAATATAATTATCATGCTCACCTGTTGATCCGGATGCCAATTCCATTATTTTGGCCAATAGAAGCGTGAGGTCTTCTAATGTATCCAAGTATTCTTTGTCACTGGTAGGATCAACCATCCCATACTCGCTGGACGGCGTGTCGCGGAGCAGCCCAAATATCTTGAGTTTAGCGGGCGTTGTGCATTCTTTCATAAGTTGCAGTAGCTCTTCTGCAGGAATATCGTCTGAGCGCGACATATATAGCGACTGTAACAAGTTCATGATAACGCCGTATACAGATTTACGGACGCTGATCTGACCGACACCAGCGACAAGGGTTGTTAGATGTACCACTTCTGGCACGTGGAACTGGTTATGGCTTAGATGCTTGGACTGAGGACTGACAGCGAGCGCTAGTCGGAGAAGCGTTGATATTTCAGACCAATGGGTATGTTGAACTAGCGAAATGGATGGTTTTGGGGAGACTTTACCAAGGGTCTACCAAGGGGTGAGAGATGAAATACAGTCTTGATATCGCGTGCATACCTTACGCAACCTAGAGTATATCTTTGCCCTTATTGATATCGACGATAAGCAGGCAAGAATACTTGCGACCACTTCACAGCGAGCCGAACCGATACCACCATCAACTGCCATCCGTACTAGTTCATCAAGGACCACGTCAATGATGAAGTTGTCAAGCTTGGCAATTTCATTCCAGATGCACTTGTGAATGAGTGGTCCAATCTAAGGGTGATATTGGTGCCTTTGCCAGATCAATGGTCTTGAAACGTACCTCTGGATAAGATATCGACAATTGGGCTAGCGTTCTGATACAGTCCCTCAATCTTGCACCCGAGCGTTCAAAAAGCTGACTAGTGGCGTTAGCAAAGAGGGATAATTTCTTGATCCAGGGTCGTATGTAATTGAGGCAACGAACGCGTTCTGCTGTCCCGATATGGCCGGTTGTGTTCATTGATTCAGAAACTTCGGTAAGGAAGTCCAGCGTTAACGATGGAGTCAGGTCCGCCAAGCGTTCGCTCAGTTGTTCAACAAATGCAGAATAGTTCCCAGGAACAAAACCAGCTAGTATCCACCAGCATCAATATAGCAACCTCCAACAAGAGTAACTCAGTTCGGCTTACTACTGCAGGACATGATTGGATTTTTCTCCAAGCCAAGGTAGGAGTAGACAGCGCCTAGCAAATCATACGCGGCAGCGCGCAGTTGATCATCATCAAAGTCAAGGTTAAGGAATGCGACGTGGAGAAGAATAGCTGGAACGTTGGAATTTCGTGCAGATCTGTCAGATAAGCGGAACGGTAGCTCCTTTAGTCGTCCTTTCGTGGATCTTATCGTCTAGAGCTACGTAAGAAGAAGTTGATTTGGGTTGGGAAACCAAATCACCTTGACAATACTGTCCCGGGCTGGCGAGGCGAAATACATAGTATTGGCTTGGCGGCTCCGTCTTACGATGAATTCATTGAGACCTTGACCAGTCGAAACATTGTAGACATCGCTGACGTCGATCAAAGGAATGATCTCAGTCGAATTGCATAAAAGACCAGGTGAGATTGGTGTCTTGCCGACCTGATAATAAGTGAGTCGGTTTACCACGGACATTGAAGCAGAGTCATACAGATGTAATTCTCAAATGAGTAGTACCAACTTCCATATTAACGGGCATACGGATATATCCAATTTTTATTACAATATCGCTGAAGCACTGGCGTTGCTCCTTTTCAAGGGAATCTGAGAAAACCGGTTGAGTAGATTATGCAAAAAAGGTAACCGTTTTCTTACCCGAGTGGGCAAGTGGTACGAGAGCTTGATCAGGAACCTGCTGGCGGAGCATATCAACAGTGGAATACGTCCGAATTTCTCCACAAAACGATGCTCCTGTATACAAGTAAGTTATGAGTAGTAGTAGAGCGGTTTTCTTACCTGCTGCTACATTGTACAGCCGCCTCAGGTACTTTTGTGCTTGGTAATTGGGGTTTAAAATATGAGTCTTAGCAAGGCGTGTGCGTATATCCATCGGAATCAATTCAGCGCAATAGTTGACCCATTGTAGAGGGATTTCTGAAGCATTCGTAAAAGAAGTGCAATCCAAGATGAGCTCAAATTGACGGTCATTATAGGTCGACACGGTCTATTAAGCTCATCAGAGGTAAATTGGAATCAAAATGAATTTGCGTACTTTGAATATATGGTACATCAATAATTCGATGTCGAGCGACTCTACGTCCATCTTGGAAAGACGAAGTACGAAGTATGCCGGTTCCGGCTACAACGGATATCAGCCAGTAAGTTGCTCATAAAGGTTCGGTACGCACTGGAGAGACCCCGGTCTCGGCAAACAACTCTTTGACGGGCTGAGTGTCTCGTCGAGCATATCGAGCCATCAACTGCTTGTATCCCTCGTGCAAGTCTGATGTCAAAGTAGAAGGGCAAGGAGCCTCAAATGGCGCCTTGAGATCTACTAGGAGAGTGCAAAGTTCATCCCAAACTCGTTTCCCGTTTCCGGTGTCTAGACCACCATCATACGAAGGTTTTGAGCGACTGAGCAGTTCTCTGCCGATTTTATCCGCATGTTTGACGAAGAACCTATGAAGGACTATATCGTCCGTATCATCAGACGTATTTCCTAGCCATTGGTCATTGTCATCATATGGTTCTGTGCTCTTCTTTGGCCAGAAGTCAGTACAAGTGAATTGTCTAGAAATGGGACCCACGACAATTATTTCGCTCAAAAATCTTGTAACGTTCGCTATGTTTTCTTCAAGGAACTTGTTAAGCACCACCATATAAGCCTCCTTCCCAAAGAAAATATTGTTTGCGAGATTTTGCAAAATTTTTGCGATCACCATTAAACCTCGGCGTATCACGACGGAGTTCTCGTCCTTGGGCAATTCCACTTCCACGGTTTCTGGCGTAACAACAGCGGGGGATATAAACCTAGACATTAATCAGCGAATAGCGTAAATATGGACGTCGTGGCGAGACCTTAGGAAGATGAAGGATCCCAAGGCGGGGAATTTCGAATCTGGCCAACGCTCTGCACTATAAGCAACAAAATCAGTCCTGGAAACAAATGCCGATAGGAGGGAATGTGCCATACACTTTTGCTGCTATATGAGCGCATATCTCACGAAACATCCTAGTAAATGATTAGCTAGAGGCAACACGTGTAGACACCGTTACTAACGCTGGAAGTGCAGGAACCGAGGCACCGATGATAATTAGGAACGAAGATGCGATGAGTTCGATGTTTTTCTTGTTTTGTTCCAGATCTTGATCACCGGCCTTGGTCGGGTCCAGCTCGTAGCTACAGCCTGCCGGCATCGACAGCATGGACTTGATTAACGGCTGTATCAAGCTGCGCAGGTAACTATAACCATGAATTTTGGCAAAGGCAGAAAGGAATCTGGTACACGTCGAGTTACTTCGGAAAAGGCTAGCCTCGTTATCTAAAGAAGTCAATTTTGAAAACATTCAGCGGAATATTCGGCAGGTAGCGTACCGGTGCGTTCGATTTCTTGATCTATCATCGTTGTCATCAATTTGATGAGTGATGCCCGGTTGTCGAACAAGTTCAACAACACAGATATCATCATGTCGACTTCCGACGGAGGACAGACTTCACAAATTATAGACGCAATTATCATCTGGTCCATATTTCAGTAAGTAGCACAGCTCAATACGAATGGGTACTCACGTTATAACCCCGAACTTGCTAAATGGGCCGAAATCATTAATTCCAGTTATCACGGTAACAGTATCTGCGTACCTCGCATAAGCCTGATCTCTTCACCTGCGCTTCTGGTTTACTCAAGGTCTCGAACTTGATGCCCTTCTTGATAACTCGGGTAAACACGTGCACAAAGATGGCCCTCTTTTTCTTATCCTTATCAAAGGCTAGCGATAGGCATTGCCTTAATCCATTATCTGGATTTGCGCTGACTAGATGGGTCAATCCGGTAATGACCAGTTCCCGAGTTTGAGCCTCTTTAAGGATAGCTCGCGAATTTTGAGAGCTCTAGAGAAAGAATCGGTGATGTTGCGCGCAAAGATGGTTGATTTGGTTCAACTTACGGCATGGCCAGATGTGGTATCCGATAGGTCGTCAAACGTCTAAATGGGCGTTAATTCAACTAAACAATGTTTATCTTGAAAACCCACTGGGTCGTCACTAAAGCAGGTATTCAGTCCGTGCAGCAAGGCTCCGGAATATCTATTGAATAGTCTTGATACAACGTGTGCGCGGTCTTCGCCAGCAGAATCGCCATCACCAGGCTGTAACTGGAGTTGCTCCAAAAGTTTCACCGCTGTTCGTAAACAAGCCATGTTAAGATCACTCTGAAGAACAGTTTGGTCTCCTTCCTTATTACCAAAAAAGTGTAAATATCCTCGTGCCTCTCGAAATTTTGAAAAACTACCTACAGCTGTTGGTTGAACCCACTCCAGGATTATATCAAGGATTAGATGTCGGTTATTCGTGTTCTTGCGCAACTCCAACCGCTCTTGACTATCACACGCTATCTCGCACATAGCGCAGAACTTGGTCTTGGTTCGAGATGCCTCGTAGCCTAAGAAGCGCGAAATCAACGAGGCAAGCAAATATAATGCCGGTCCAATGTCCACCCTCGGAGATTCTGGGGACTTTGCATGGGTATTTTCAAGGAGCAACTTAAGAACAGAGACAAGCTAGGGATGGTTAATACAGGTATGCAATAAAATGGAGTTAACGTACCTGATCCAGCTTTGGTAAGAAGTTTTGGACCGGTTCTTCATGAGCAGTTCGTTCAATACAACGTAGTGTCCTGAACAAATGTAAGATACGATACTTGGATAGAAAGATAGGGATCATCTTACTCCTCGAGATACTTCAAAACTTTGTCATACAAATTTGGACCTAGTTCAGCGCCCAGCGCGTCCTTTGCCGTGTCGCGAATCTGGGCATCAGGAGCGACGAGAAGATCTGTTAAATCAGACAGGAACGCATCAATGAGCGGCGCGTGATCGTCCAATATACGCATGCTATCCGGCATGCAATAACGGGGTATCACGGAGACCAGTTTTGTATACCCGGGGGGCTCTGAAGTGCTGCATCCCAGAATGGCGGCGAGGAAAAGGGTAAGATTCTGCCACTGGAACCGGGTTTCCTGAATGAACATTCGCTTTAGAGCACGTCAATGTGGACATACATCTCTTGCTTACCTGCACCGGATTCGGACTATAGCTCCCCCGACGCGCGTCCAGGGACGATGAGAAGTCATTCAATGAATCGCAGATGGTTTCGGTCAAGCCACGCCATCTCCAGAAGCATTCACTCCAGATAATGACGTGAATGTCAGGCGGAAAAACAATGGAGCGGACAAGTTTTCTAATACGCTTTTGATGACCAACACGACCTGAAGCTCCGTTACCATCTGCAATTCTTAAAAGATAGCAAATTACGTACCGATGACCATAATCTTAGGATCGCCTAATCTGTCATATATAGTAAGGCGGTGTTGCACATTAGGAGATGCTATCTTCGGAAAGCTTGGCTGCCTTTCTAGATACGCGATCAGGCGGAGGCCTTTAGCGCTCAATTGAGATATGTCGCTCTCCACCGACGTGAGGGATATGATGAATGCCATCTCCACCATTGCAAAAGCACAAAGACGACTTGGGTCATTTTGAAGACTATTTACTAGCGTAGACTAACAATTCGTCAATCATTTGTCATAGCATGAGCAAGAGGGCTTACATCGTTTCTTCGAGCGTAAAGTTCCATTATTTGGAAAGTGACTGAGATCCACATACGCTGATTCTCCGGATCGGCTCGACTGGTGATTAATTTACTCGCCAAACTCATCAGCGTAAGGGGGCTGTAATATACCATTAGCCCTGGCTCAAAATATGATTGAAATGCTCACAATGTGGTCTTGAATACATCGACCAACTGGTCCTGATATGGAAGTGTGGGACCCGGCGGTATTTGAAAAGCTGCCGCCGTAAGTGCACGATAAGTGGTAGCCGCTGAAATTTTCACAGATAAATCCATGTTGGTTTCCCACACTTTAACCGCAATTTCGAGGCGCGTGTCGGGTTCAAGTGCTTTGTACGTATAGAGATAGAATTGCGGATCCACGCGCCACAGAGCTTGGATGCCGAGCATCAGCATCTCTTTTCCAGTCAGATTTGTTGCTACAGTGGTTTGAGCCTTGGGATAGGAATCTTGTTGTTTCCTGTTTCCGTACTCGTCGACCTCGAAGCGACCCAACACGACGCACTGGTCCAGTTCCGTCAGAACGCAAATGTCAACATGAATAGTTCCGACTTACGTTGAAGATATCTTTGATTCGGCGAGCAGTGGCTTCGTACAGATGATCGAGAGGTCTTTGCCACTCAATGCGATTCGCCTGGCCATTTTTCAGCAATGGACGCGAGAAACTCATGTTTACCATACCTCCTGCGCTAGGGTCAGACAAGCTCTGATTGCCATGGTCTTGATAGCATCTGATTTATCTGAGCGAAGACAGAATAAAAATAGAGGTAGCGACTCCTCCGGTGTGACGAAACGATATAATGCGACCATGGCTTCTGCATATAATGGGATATCAATGTCGTCGTGGGATTCATTGAAGGCCTTATGATAAGCTGCACTGGAAAATCCAGACTAGGGAAGAGTGTTCAAACGGGTTTCTCAATACCATTAGACATAATGAGACTGACCCTGATCTCATGAGCAACGTCATTCGCTAACAAACGTAGTGGTGCTTCTTCTTCTGGATTAACGTAGACGGCGGCACGGCATATATCTACCGCACAAACGAGAGATATTTCTGCCAGCTTAGAAAGCGAACCAAGGTGCCGTAACATTTCTACTCCGAAGCGAGATTCCTGCAAAAAACTCGTCAGCTAGTACGTTTCAGAGGCAAATCATTCAGACCTTTCTTGTCGACTTTGAACTCTGCTGTAGGTTAAACTCTGCCGTAATCCTCTCAGACGTGATGCAGCATAGAGTTGTCAACGTTGGCCAGAATATCTTCTCGTTGGAGGATGGGTTAAGGGAGTAGAGAAGGTCAAATACACGCTCCGGCGCTCCTTCTGTTCGGCCTCTCGTCTTTATGGTTTCATTGAATTCGGCAGGGAAATAGTCAATCCAATGCCATATTGCTGCTCGAAGAGCAACAGCGACCGCTTTTTGCGTTTCTTTCCCCATATTGATAAGTAACGAAGACAACTCTGACGACAAATATTAGTCACATTAAAGTAAAGGTGCATTGAGAATGTACCATTAAGGACTTGAACTAAACGCCGCCGATTCAAAGCACTGTGCGCTAACAGTTGTATTGGCAACAAATCCGGATTTTCATCCTCATGTCGGATCTTCTCTCGGATTCGATCGAGAACTAGGTCCCAATTCGAGGCAGAAACGTGAAAAACGATACGACCAGCATATTCGGAAACTAAATGAACTAAAGAAGCGGGTAACTTGGTGAGAGAGACATTGGTCATTTCATAATGCGCATTGACGATGGGGAGGCCCAAAACAGCGGCCTTTGAACCAAAACGGGGTTCCGATGGTATTTGATCCCCGTATCCATATCCTAGTGGGTCTGCGAACGAGGACGAATCTTGCAAGTCGCATTCAAAGTCACGGAAAGCGATATCTGCAGAACGGTTTGCCATCATTGTCGGAGGGTCGACGTTTGATGTCTGGCGAAGGAATAGCACCATTACGAGGAGTATATATCCCGCACCGCGATCGTTTAGCGGTGGTGGTTCGATACTGGACATGGAACGGTTGGTCGCGGATGGTGGGGACTTTGCGTTTGAGGGTGTATCTTCATTGGATTGAGAAGGGGTCTTGGTGCCCCATCGTGAAGCGAGAGTGGCAGAGAGCACCTTCATGATGAACAACTGCGACTGAAGCACTTCGATGGTCGGAAGTCCCGTAGTCTCTGCCGGTTTCTGTATATGCGTTAATTGCGAAAGATGGTTCAATCGTATTGGAACGTACCTTGGTCAACATATGCAATATGTCGGCAAGATGCCACGCGATGACATCTATTGAATCTTGAGAAAGTTCAATGAGGGCTGCTATAGCTTGTTGTGTGGGTTTATCTGTTTCGACACGATCCAAAGGCAGTCCAGAGTTGCATGGTAGCTTGAAAACGTTAGCTTTACCAATAATATCTTGGGATGACATACTTTATTCTTTAGTCGGCTAACCAGGGCAAGAATGATGTTGGTATGTGACGTTCCCGACGTTGGCGGGGGATGTTGATTCCAAAGGCGATTAGAGTCATAGCTTCTATGGGGCTTTAAAGTAATAGAGGGCGAGCTGATGGCCAGCGAAGTGGAAGACTTGCGGAGCGGCATGGAGGGCAGACTTATATCAGATAGTCCACCACGTGTTTCGTAGAACTACCGCGTCTGCTACCTCCGGCCAAAAGATAATTGTTGTGTATAGCTTATACTTTTGGAAGGTGAAATGATGATGTGCGGGACCGCAGGCACGGAGAATGGATAAGGCAAGGCCAGGAGGCAAACGAACGTGAACGCGGCACGATCCTAATGCCCAAAACAGGTGATGACTAAGCGCGCATCAACGTTACGTATCCAAGAAACGCCCACAAATATTCCAGCATAAACGCCATGCTAAACCGTTTCAGCCATATTCGTCGATTAGAAATGAAAAGTTATGTAATGTCATTGTTGGCCTTGAAGTTTGAAGTATGACAGGTATATGAATCATGATTGATGTCCAATTTATAGTAGCCGAGTCATCGTCGAATATTGATATCTACGTTTGCAGAAATGAAAGCGTAGCGTGGCACGAAATTGGACGGAACGATCATAATCATATCCCCACGCTTGAAGAGGACAATGGCGAATCACGGATAGCACTTGTCCCCATATGTACTTGACTACGATTGTTCGACTAATTTGTCGTATGCGCCGCATGGAGGCTAAGAATGGCACAGGAACAGTTATACAAGGCATCTTCTTCAACATGGGGTCGAGCATGTAGTATCTCTGCCCAGTGGATGTCCAGCTTGTGCACCCACAAGTCTGGAACACGAAATGACAGGTGCACAGCCACTTGGACCTACAGGGTTACACAAACTTTCCCGCGAAGAATTGATGGGATCTATTCCATAACGTCGCAGATCCAGGAGGTAAGTTGAATCGTGGAAACTGACCTGTTGCAATCAACTTATTGTTCGCCAGATTCGTGTATCGTATATCGTTTCAAGTCAAGAATAGGAACAATGGAGAAACAACTACTACAGTTTATATCTGTATAACCTTGTAAGTAGCAATGGAAGCATAAGGGCAAGTACGGAAAAGTGTTTTTTTTACGAAGAGGCAGAGACGAGAGCGAGTCAATCAGGAGCGCGGGAAAACGGCAGTGTTTTTCATTGCTCCGCAGAAATTTGAAACCCCTTCAGCGGACGTATAAACGCAGATCCGCCCCAGGCTACTTGCGAACCCTCTGCCTCGTCTCTTTTCTCGCTATTCCCCTCCAGCTCTTTCTCGCTTGCTCTCTAGTCGATTATCGTCGTTTGCAAAGCACTTTCGCGCTTTTTCTTGCTATTTTTGCCCATTTTTATCGTCCCAACCAACGCTATCTCTCTTCGCTCATCGTTCTTCTTCCCCTGTTGACCGCTTTTCATTTTCCACCTAAACGGAAAATTTGCGTTGATCGACAATCATTGGCTCTTTTTGACTCCAACGAGATAAGATGTCCCGCTTAGACACAACGGATTTCGACCTTTCTGTCGTGCCTCGCAGCTCCACCATCGGCAGAGATAGTGCAAACGGGTACGTGTCGAGCATAGGAATGACTTCGTATGCGCAGCGACCGGATCGACGTCCATCGCTGGCTCTTTCGACATATCCACAGACGACTTCCCGATCGTTTGCAAGCCAGAAACGGGAATACGCCTTTGGCACTGGCGATCCTCTTGGAACAAACAGACACAACTCGAACAACTCATCCTTTGCCGTCTCTTCACCCATCTCTCATCGCCCTTCCCCGCCCCTCCCTCAGACCTCGCCCAATAGTATCTACAGTTCCTCTACTCCTAGCGAGAGAGACTCCAATACCGCCGTGCGTAACATTCTCCGACCTACATCTCCCACTATTTCCTCTTCGCGTTCCACTCTTTGGTGGGGAGACCTCGAGCCGTGGATGGACGAAGAATACGCCAAGCAAGTATGCACCCTCATGGGTTGGGACCCTACCAATGCGCGCGTTCCACGCCCGCAACCTGACCCTATCACAGGGCAACAGGCAAACAATCCAGGCTACTGTTTCTTAACTTTCCCTACTCCGGCACACGCCGCGTCAGTTTTGGCACAAATCAACAACGCCGGGAATGGCAGCCCCGCTATCATGCCCAACTCTTCCAGGCCCTTCGTAATGAACTGGGCATCTAACGTTCCCTCCGCGTCACCCATTTCATACCCCGTGATGCCTACTGCGCTCCCAAACACCCAACAGGCGCAACAATACCAAAAAGAATATAGTATATTCGTCGGGGATCTCGCACCGGAGGCATCCAATTCTGATCTGGTCGCCGTATTTCGCAATCCGGTGCTCGGACTTAGAAACGATAGAGAACCAAAGTTTATCCGTCCATTTTTGAGTTGCAAGAGTGCCAAGATCATGTTAGATCCCGTTACTGGGGTTTCTCGGGGTTACGGTTTCGTTAGGTTAGTAAGGGAACGTTCGAACGAGCCACAGGTTGCTGACTATGCCTACAGGTTTACAGACGAAGCTGATCAACAACGGGCTCTAATCGAGATGCATGGTCTGTACTGCTTGTCACGTCCAAGTATGTCTTGCATGCTATTTCATTCCGCATATATCGACTCTTGACTTGTTGCAGTGCGCATATCTCCAGCTACGGCCAAGTATAAGCCACCGCCAAGTCTACCGGCAACCGATCTTCCTCAGGTGCAATACCCTTTGAACCCTGTTACCTTGGCTTTGCCCCTTCATAATTCGGGTCAAGCGAAAAATGTCACGACACCAATTACCTACGCGACATCGAATTCTTCGCTGACTAGCGCTGCGGTCTCTTCATCTGGCTCCGGATCAACTTTAGGCGGTTCAAACTCCGGCAGCTCCTTAAGCTCTGGGACTGCATCTACTGGAAGTTTACCAACACCGTTCAATTCTCTTACATCTGAGGAAATGATGAACTTGCCGAACAATGTTCTCGCACAGATTGCCCAACAGTATGCGAACAGCGACTCTCAGGGTGCTTCCGTGACGTCATTATATGCCCAAGACAACATGTCCAAACAGAGCGAGGAGCGCCTTAACCGCTACTCGATTACGGAGGAGTCTTGGAAGCATCATGCTCAAGCCCGGGCAATTTTGGGAAACCTTATCGGGCCGAACGGTGAACAGTTGACTTCGACAGACCCGTATAATACGACTGTCTTTGTTGGAGGTCTCTCTCCTCTAATATCCGAAGAGACACTCAGGACGTTCTTTGTTCCCTTTGGTGACATCCATTACGTGCGTTGGTCTGCATTATTGTGCGTATGGTATCTAAGAGCTTCACAGGTCAAAGTTCCAGCCGGAAAGCATTGTGGTTTTGTCCAGTTTGTGCGAAAAGCTGATGCAGAACGTGCCATTGAAAAAATGCAAGGGTTTCCTATTGGCGGTAGCAGAATTCGCCTCAGCTGGGGTCGCAGCCAATGTAAGTAACGCATACACTGAGACGAATGGGTCGGTTCAATGCGTATATAGATAAAGCTGCTCAGGCAGCAGCACAGGCAGCACAAACCGCAGCACTCCAGGCGAGCACAACGCACCTTCAAGGAGCAATGACTCAGGAACAAGCTATGCAAATTTTACAGAAATTTACATTACAGGGATACCTCGATAATTCCTTACCCATAAACGCTCAGTTTAACGGTTCAGGTACGAATAGCAATGCGCTCCTTCGGGAGGCCTATACCAGCTCCGCGTTAGGCAACATGTACGACGATCTTCACTCACGGGCAACGGCGTTGGGGACACAGCCTTTGGACTCGTATCTGACGAACAGCATCCTTACGCATCCGAACGATCCTTCGCGTGTCCATTCCAATTTTTCGCCCTTCTCCCCGGATCCCAATATCTATGAAACCGACGCTAGACGAAAGGACGCATCGTCATTCATTTTATCTCATGCGTCGAAGTCTTATGCGCCAGGTTTCCTATCACTGTCCACGTCAGATGTCAAATCCAATGGAAACTATGTCGGTGATGATGCAACAAAGAATTCCCCGCGAGAACCTCGTTCCTCCAGCGCTACGAGATACGGAGACTTCGGTTCTGGCGTAGCTTATTCTTCGACACGCCCGGACGTCACCATCTCGAAGCAATCTTCAGGTTCAACGTCAACTGAACGTGAAAATCGCAACGCGGACCTGCAGGATTTGAACGGGACTCTAGCAAACCTTGATCTGGATCGGCAGAAGTCTTGGAATTCTCAGACAAATATGTTTGAGCGAAATCCCCAGTTGCAACAATTCCCGAAGGACGACAAGTCCACTGCCTAAAATGGCCTACCAAGACGAGTGACGAACATTCAATGACTTTTTTTATACATCCTATAATCATTTAACACAGGTTGTCTTTATTCGACAAGGATATTTGTCTTGTCGCTATACTCTCGTGTCTGTGATTTCAGACCCGATCTATTACGGTTACAGTGGTGAATATTTTAACACCCCAAGGTTTTTGGTTTATCCATCGCTCTCCGAAACATATGTCTTTTGTTTCTGGTTTGTCGTCATAGTCCAGTCTATTGTCTTGTTTTGTTATGATTCATTCCAACGCTTTGCGATTGCACGCGATTACCCAATGTCCCGTCTCATGAAAGGTTATTAAATATTAAATATACACACGTACAATTACATACACTCTCGACTGTGTTTGTCAAGCAATATATGGGTTGATTGAGATTTGTGGGATTGTGTGGTTTCACGAACTTTGACGAAATATCGTTGGACTGACGATGAATTATCTTATCTCTATTTGTGTAAGTGGAACTCACCTTACAGGGTTCAGTGGTCTAGTGGTTATGATCTCTGTCTCACACACAGAGGGTCTCCAGTTCGATCCTGGACTGAACCATTTTTTTTTTGTCGGTATACCTCTGTTTTGCCACAACATTGCCGTGCAAACAACGTCCCCATCCATATCTAAAAATCACCGAACATGGGCAACGCACCACCGCCAACCACTATCTCCGGATTCACTGTACTACCTGTGGAATACCCGTCTTCGTCCGCTGCCATACATTATTTATACGTCCGAAAACATGCCGGTCCCAAAACCTCTAAAAGCAGCAAAAACGCCAAGGACGCTAAAAACGATAAAGAAACGCATTTACCGGATGGGCGGACGTTGTTCGTCGTGAACATGCCGCCGGACGCAACAGAACGAGAGGTGGTCCAGTTTTTCAAGTTTTGCGGGACGGTGGAAAAGGTCCTGTTTGATTTTATGGGTACCTCGGAGTTACTGCAGGGTGATAGCGAGGATGAGGAAGAGACTGATGCAGATGATGAAGACCAGGGTCAGGATCAACAAGGCGAAGGGGCAGATGGGAAGGATGGACAGCGGAAGAGGAAACGGGGTCGGAAAACTACTCGGAAAGACGAAGAAGTGCCCAAAGTCGTACCGCTCCCTACGCAAAACATTCGAAGGTTACGGAAAACGGGGAAAACCGCTCACGTCGTCTTCCTCGACGCTTCGTCGCTGGATCGGTTTCTTTCTGTTTCGTCATCAAAACCCCGTCTTTGGGCTCTGTCGGAAGAACCTATTGGTTTATCGCACTATATTGCTCAATACGCTGCATTACGGCCTCCTTTGGATACCGTCAAGGAACATGCGGACAGTTACATACGGGTGTACGACTATGAGCAAGAGAAGATGAAGCAAAAGTCGAAATACAGGAAGGGCGAGGCAATCGTTGACGAAGATGGCTTCACGATGGTAGTTAGGGGAGGAGCGTACGGCCGAACGCTCGGAGGAGGGGTAGCTGTTGCTAGCAAAAAGTTTCAGCAGACTGGTGTGGCCAATGAGAAGAGCGCGAGGAAGAGGAGAAAGGCGGGTGAGGATAAGGGTGGGTTCTATGCGTTCCAGAAGGCCGAGAAGCAGAGGAATGGTGTGTTTTATCTTTTTGTCCTCGCATTTCTTCTCTGATGGTATTGTTGTGTGACAGCTTTAATTGAGCTCAAGAGGAAGTGGGAAGAGGATAAGGCTAAGATTGAGAAGCTAAAGGAATCGCGACGGTTCAAGCCATACTAGGTTAGGGGCAGGGAATCGTCGTGGTATTGAATGAACGCCGTACGGCGTCAAAATTATATCGGGACTACAAATACGATGGCATTGCTTCTTGCGGGACGTTACTCGTATGTCGAACAAATGTCCGCTGGAAAAAGGTACCGTGGTGGATAGCCCACTCAATAAAGCTGTTACTGAAAATTTGTCCATGGCATTGTGTACATCGCCCATGCAGTAGTACAAAAGATCACTTTATTGAGTCCTTGCATTCCACACCGACGCGTCAAATCACTCTTTCTTTCCACAGTCCAAGTGCTTTCCATGTCCATTACCTACCTTGGTGCAAATACGGAACGATGGACTGACATTCGAAGAGTCTCCAAACACTACGCAAAAAGATCATGATCAACGACGCTGTTATAAATGCAAAGGCATAAAATGATACTGACATATGATTTGATAGACACCCGCGGTGATGTTGGAGGGTACATTCACTTGTATTTTACCGTTTGCTTCCACGAGATTAAATTCTCCGGTCAAAGCAGGACCTGCCAACGTTGAACCTGCGTATTGCGATGTCCAGCGGCAAAAACAAACCTCCGTTTATCATAACAAGACCGGCATTGGAAACGGTTGCAGGCTGGTTAGCGGTACTCCTGTACGATGGATGATCAAGAAGACCCGTGCCCGTTTGTCGGCACACTTACCAAGTGACTGTTTCTGTCTCGCCTGCGATCCACTCAGTTTCGCTGTTTGGCGTCAGAATCGTTGGGTCCCAGATATCCCGGGTGACGAGCGGCGTTGCATGGGAGAAAAGGCCCGACGACAAAGAGGAGAGCGCAACGGCGAGTAAGAGACGCATCACTTTCTACACTGCAGACTTGCAATGTTCAGTATCCCTCGCTTTTATAACTTTTTGTTGCTGGGCTATGTTGCCCTATGTGTGAACAGCCCGCACACTCTGGCGAAGGGAGGCCGTCAAATTTCGCTTAGCGTGATGAAACCTTGCCTCGCAATTTCGCACAATCAGGAAGGCACTGTACGGAAGCGACGGCCGGGAGCTGAGCTTGCATCACGAGCGCTGAAATTCATGAACGGGCGTGAAACTCCGTGATCAATTTTGATAAAATCATGCCCCATGACATTGACATGAAGTTACGCAGCAAGGGAGCCGCCTTTGTGTAGCTTTTTATGCCTTCCCGGGTCTCCACCTTTTCTAGGTCAATACGGGGTACCCATAATACCCGAGGATGGTACCTTCAGTTCTGAGACGCCAGGCCCGGAGTCTGAAGTGGCGAGTAGAGACCCAACAAGTCGATAATGTGTTGTATTGTTCGCGGTGGGAGAAGCGGAGAAGGAATGGATGTACGTTAAAGGTCTGAAGTCGCTGTTAAAGGCATTTTGCGAAAAGAAGGACGGGAATGCAGGAAAGAATGAAAGACTGTCCCGGGGCGAGACAGCGAAAGGTGGCTAATACAAAGGCAGAGAGACAGTAGAGATGTTTGAATTCCGAAAGGCCCGATGCTACAACAATTTGCAAAACGCCACCGATACTCTGGAGTGACATCGACTCTTGAAGTGCATATTGGATAGTCTTCCCTTCGACCTTCAATATCTTTCCTGAACAATACAGTCGACGGCACCGCTCGTTGGACGCTCAGGCTCAACACACCTCTGACTTTGTTCTCCACATGCATCCAACAGGTCTACATCTCTGAGTATCGCCAATTCGAACAGGACGGGGGCTAAGTCCTCGAAAACGGGTATAGCACTGGCACACAGAGAATCAGTACACATGATAGATGTGAGAATAGAGTGCTTACTTGAAGTGGATCCTCAAAGTCACGCCTGGCAAGCTTTTTCATCGCGAGTGCATTTGCAGGAAAACGGCGTATGTACATAGAGTCCCATGCCCAAAAGGAGGTTAAGCAAGATGTGCAAAGTAATATAAGTACCGTACCGATTATTCACTTTTTGAATGGATCCGTCGCCCTGAGCATAAAGAATTGTGATAATAGCCTTCCAAACGCCGAGTTCGATCTCGTACAAGTAGATTCGGTACAAACATCAAGAAAAAGTTAAAACCACTGCTTGGACCTGCAGCGCTCGGTTTTGTTGGTGTTGTTGAAACCGCGGGTCTGGAAGTTTCCCACGTTGAACGTTGAACCACGCTTCTCTGCTGTTTTAACTTTTCAGCAGCTGCAGATGCCAGATCATGATCACACCTAGCGCAGAAGATGACGGACACTCCAGTAAGTATCCCCGCAACTTGCGCAAAGACCTCGAGGGCCACGTATTTGCTTTGTTTAAATTTACGTTGGTCAGTATTGGATTCAATCACACCTACTAACCTGACGTTGAATGTACAGGATTATGACTGGAATAGAGGATTGAATGGCGGCGTCATGGAGCGTCGAACGTTGTCTGTCTCCGGGCAGACCATGCGTTGCTCCAACAACTGTATCTTGGCCCAAATTTTGGGTCGAACGCCCCAACCTCCCCGTGCGATGGCTAGGTCTTTCATCGCCACTGGCCTCTTTGAGGTGCTTGTAATATGGCATCTGTGGGCGGGATCCGTTGCGCAATAGCTGCATCGCGGGGTTATCGCGAACCAGCATTCATTAACGCGTCTTCCATCAAAAAGTTGTTTGGGTCCTTTTCCAATCCAATGACCACAGCCGCCGGCACGTCTTCTTCCTCTTGAGTAGCTACCGGTCCACACCTGTCATCGCCCATGTCATATTTTCGACTGCCGCTGGGACCGTCGCATTGTGTACCACTGACAGCGTTGTCTTCATTGGTTTGCGACGTTCCGGGGTTCATGGAGGTATTAGGAGCTTCCTCCTCGATAGCATCAGGGTCAAAGACGCTACCGTAGGTGGCGGCCTCGTGTAACAACTTTTGATATGCCGCGACGGTAACAGCTGACTCGTCTACATCTTTTAACATAGAAAGGCTCTCCATGACTGTAATCTCTCAAGTTCTCCATTCAGAACTCGAAACGCGACTTCTTGAATAACACCCCCAGGCTGCTCGTAACGGGCCTCGCGTCATTGCTGTACCTAATAGTCAACGCGCCGTAGGAGGCAACCAGGTCGCGGCCGGCTTAAGCTGACACTTTTTTCCTTTCCGCGTGGATTAGCACGATGCCGGGTTGTTTGTTTTTATTTTGAGATAAATGACTCTTCCTCACATCCACAAGCTACCTGCAGAGATTTTGCAGCACATATTTCACTTATGCTGTGCTGGTTACATGCTTGGTTTAAAACCTTACAGTCCCGTTTTGCTTTTGGTACAAGTTTGCTCACGATGGAGACAGCTCCTCTTGCATGCCCCTATGTTTTGGGACGAGGTCACGACACCCTATGTTTTGGGACGAGGTCACGACATCTGGTGACTCTTTGTCCCAGCTTTCTCTAGCTTCCCTATGGTTTTCTCGTGCAGGCTTGCGTCCTCGTTCTTTCTGTACCATGCGTTCCTCACCTGCCGCTCCAACTCAATCCCTCTTAGCTCGGTTTCCCTTCTCGAGTATCGATCTGGCCATTCACGAAATCTAGATTTCTCAGAAATCCCCATCGAATCACTTTTGCCTCTTAAAAGTCTCTCGCTCCGAAATACCAATAGCCACTCGCCGCAAATATCACTAGGCCACCATAGCTTCCCCAACCTGTCTAAACTACTTATCTGGAACTACTTTGATTCGTTCAGCGCATTAATGACATCCAAGATGATTGAAGAATTATTCATATCTGGGTCTGTACCGATATCACTCTATTTAGAAATTTTGCACTCTGCGACAAAGCTCCGAGAGTTGATTCTCAAGTCTGTCAGTGATGCCGAAACAGTTGCATCAATTCAAGACGTGGTTGCACCCAACTTGACAGATCTCAGAATACATTTCACACACGGGTACAGTGCTGGGCCACTTGTTAGTGCATTGACAGCACCTAACCTGAAAAGGCTTACCATGCTGACGAGGCTTGATGATCCAGGATTTACATGCGATGCCTCTTCATTTATTCCGAAAGCAGGGCAATCCAGGATGCCAAAGCTAGAGGACCTATCCATTGATAGTAAGACCTCACACCCTATTGACATTGGCATACTACTACGCTCTATCCCGTCGTTGCGCACCTTGCGCCTTCAACCAAAGGCGATACTTGATGAGAATACTATGCAAGGTTTAGCAAGTGGAGAGCTGGGACCTTGTTTACGTTACATGACTCTCCAAGACCAGTGCACACCTCACGATCCCGAGCGAATTTTGTCCATGATAGAAGCCAGACTTGATATTGGAATGGGAAATGACTCCCGCCAGGAACGGTTCAATTCGTTCAGGATGGATTTTTTCTTTGTGGTTCGGGATGATGGAAAGTTCAAGTTGGATGGATACAAGCGGCGAATTCGTGACTTGGCTCAAGACGGGGTTAGGGTTCAATTCGATTTTGTTTGAATTGGTTACTACTTCATAATGATGGGAGGTCATCTCAAATGCAAGCTATGATTGAATGTGAATATTGGAGGATGAATTTTTTTATGCTCACGACTAGAAATTCTCGAAAAGTATTCCATAATACATGAGACCTAACTCACGTGCGTTTCGGAAAATCGGGACTCGAGGTGGTTCTTCTGCTGCACTGCTGAGCAAGCAGTCGAGCACATCAAATTCGCGTGCGTTTGTGCAGGTTCTGCAGATATCATGGAATCTGAAACCCAGGTTTAGGAAGCAGGCATCAACACCTTTAATGTGAGGGTCGTGCATCATGGGAGAGCCACGAGGAAGTCAGTATCTTGAGCGAAGCGTTAGGACTTTGGATTTAATGAGGACGATGGCAAGGGGCAACGCGTGTTTGCGTGTGTGCAATGCATACGTTATCTTGCTTCGACGAGTCCTCCGAATTCGACGTATGTGGTGCAAATACAACACGTTCGTTCGCAAATTATCAGTGCGGCATTTTGTGGTACGTCGCGTGCTATACCAAGAAATTGGATATTACGGGTGACGCAAACGCTAGTTTCCGTTTCTTCCGCGGCCGCATTGGTGGTGTACTAAGACTGGCTTTGCGAACCATGACGATTTCGGGTAATGAGGTTGCCGACGTGGTGGATGCGACTGATGGGTTGCGTTTCGCTTGTGTCTTTCGCTCTCCTGTAACATTGGGCGACCGTTTCTTGTCCGGTTCGTAGATCTCGAAAGAACCGTCTTGCTAGCTGATGACCCCTCCTCCAACGATTCGTTATCTTTAGTAGGAGACCCAAGCAAACCGTACGATGGCTGCTCGGACTTGCAGCGCTCGGTTTTGTTGGTGTTGAATACTTTGTCGTTGAAATTTCCCCGTTCCACGTTGAACCACGTTTCCCTGCTGTTTTCAGTAGATGTCAGATCATGATCATGCCTAGCGCAGAAGATGACGTATTTAACAGCGCGCAAAGGCCACGAAGCTTTCTTTTGCATTGTTTAAATTTACGCTAGTCAGTATTGGATTCAATCACTGGGAAAAACTACTGACCTGACGTTGAATGGTACAGGATTATGACTGGAATAGAGGATTGAATCGGCGGCATCATGGAGTGTCGAACGTTGTCCGCCTCTCCTCTTCAAGTGACCCAAATAATTCGGGTCAAACGCCCCAACCTCCCCGTGCGACGGCTAGGTCTTTCATCGCCACTGGCCTCTTGAGGTGTTTAATATGGCATCTGCGGGCGGGATCCGTTACAATTGACGATGCAATAGCTGCATTGCGGGGTTATCGACCTGGATGCGAACCAGCATTCATTAATCATTAACGCGACTTCCATCAAAAAGCTATTGGGCACAGCCGCCGGCGCGTCTTCTTCCTTGAGTAGCTACAGATCCACACCTGTCATAAGCCATCACCCATGTCATCCTTTCGACGGTCGCTGGGACGGTCGCATTGTGTACCACTGACGCCGAGTGTTGTCTTCATTGGTTTGTGACGTTCCGGGGTTCATGGGAGTTTCCTCGATAGCATAAGACGCGGCGAATATGCCGCGTCGGAGTAACAGCTGACTCGTCTACATCTTTTACTACATAAAAAGGCTCTCCATGTCTGTAATCTCTCAAGTTCTGCATTCAGAACTCGAAACGCGACTTCTTGAATAACACCCTCAGGCCACTCGCAATGGGCCTCGTGTTGTTGCTGTACCTAAATAGTCAACGTGCCGTAGGAGGCAAACAAGGTCGCGGCCAGCGTAAGCTGACGCTTTTTTTCCTTTCCGGGGCCGCGCGCATTATACATCGTTTCGTCGCCACACCGACTGAGGCAACATCTTGTCATCGTCAGTTTCCTGCAGACGCAACTGCCACAGCTCCCTACACAGTTGCGGCTTTCACCTACTTACTCTCACAAAGAAAGTATGAGTAGCCTGTGGGACAGGGGCGCGAAGCGTGGCAGTGACGAGTGCAGGGGTTTATGTAAACATACTAAAACATAACTTGAGTCTAGACTTTGCCACCTCACTGGTTCATTCGTCGTGGTTAGCATCTTATCTATCTCCATTTGTCTCGCTCCGACTCGGATCAGCTGAACATCAAGTGAGTACTTTGGCGTTTTGCTATTTTCCCTCCCGTTTTACCTTCTTCAGTGATTTCTGCGGCTTGTGAGTCAAACGACTCCTCCTCGTACTCTGTCTCCGATGCAGAGGCGATGTTTTACTACTCGGGCCTGCCCTCTTGCCCCAGGTTAGTTTACCGTACGGGGACCACGCCGTGGACGGAGCCCACCGGACTCGAGGCCTATCACGAGTTGAAAGAGCTCCGCCCAGTCTTCGGCCACATGCTTAACACCATCTGGAATAAATTAGGTCCGATGGTTTGTGACTCCTTGGATTCCGCAGGGGTGTTGTGGACGACCATCGATGTCGTTCGCTTTTTCAAGGTCGAAAAGGGGGAGGTCGGTCCTGTCGTACTTTGGATAGGAGTTTCTCCCAATACACTCCTCGGCAAGGATGCCCGCGCCGCAGCGCGTAATTGCCTGGACCTTCTCCAGGAGTTTGGAGTCACCGACGTCGGAGTCGAGTTCCGGGAATCTATCTACACCCCGTCGGCCGGGAGTCCAAACTTCCTCGAACCTGTTAACGACTTACACCCGACTGTCGACATTCGCGGACCTCTTACTCCAGCACTTGGGTTCTCTATCGCTGCCGACACCACACCTGAGGATCAGGGTTCAGGTGGTCTCTACCTCGCCGAGGGTGGAGACAGCAAGAGGGTCTTGCTCGTCACGGCTCGACATGTCGTCTTCAAAAATGAGCCTAATGACAACTACACCTACACCAGCGGACCTCGTCGCAATGTCCTCCTTCTTGGCACCAAGGCGTTCGACGACCTCGTCGAATCCATCAAGAACCTGATTGGAGATAACGAGGCAATGGCCGATATCTACAAACGGCTGATGAAAAAAGAGGATGATGTTGAAAAACGGAAAGAGATTAAGCAGTTGTTGGACAAGACGGAGAAGGCGATCAAGGTCCTTCAGAAGTTCCACGAGGATGTCACAAATGAGTGGATAGAACCGAACCAGCGCATATTAGGTCATGTCATCCATTCCCCTCCAATCACCCTCGGTGCCGGCACAGCAGGTTTTACCGAAGACTATGCCATCTTGGAGCTTGACAGCTCCAAGATTGAGAAGGCCTTTAGGGGTAACGTGATTGACCTTGGTACGTTGCACGTTTTGATCTATCTCAGCCTAACCATTAGTATATCCAGGTACGAAGATTCCACCTGGTCAGTTCAAAAGGAAGTTTTACGCCCAACCCGACGCCACCACGACCTCAGGCTTTCAATATCCGGAAGACCGCCTCCTCAAGCTTCAGGATCTTATCCAGGAGGATGAGATGCGCGAACCGGATACGGTTGACATCAATGGTGAGCGGTGCCTCCTAGTCATAAAGAATGGCAGCACCACCGGCATCACCATCGGCCGCGCTACTGGCATCTTCTCCTATGTCCGCAACTACGGGCACAATCGGACTAGTCACACGTCGACAGAGTGGGCTATCCTCCCCTACGACAACAAGTCTGGGGCCTTCTCCGCCCGTGGAGATTCGGGCTCTATCATCGCTGATGGCCGCGGACGTATCGGCGGCCTCCTCACTGGTGGTTCTACTAGCACAGATTCCTTGGACATTACGTACGCAACGCCGTTCTTTTGGCTCCTACAGCGAATCAAGGACAACGGGTTTCCCGGTGCCCACCTCGACCCAGTCATAGTCTAGGTGCCACGACAGCCACATCAACAAAAGTTCTTGGAGATTAATGGGCAGGTCTAATTGTAACAGGTTTTAATCAGAGGCACTGTAGATTATAATTTAATTGTTGACATTATATTCATATGCAAGTATGTTTGATAGTGACCACAGTGCCAGCACCACAAGGAGGAGCATATCCTCGAGATGTCACTGGTCGGTACTACTTTCCTTAATACGGCTTTTCTTCCATCCTGCAGCGTCTCAAGGTGCGCACGCTATAACGTATGTAGCGCAAACGCAACACGTTCGTTCGCAAGAAAAAAATGTTTCTTTGCAATAACATTTACTGTAGTACAGGTAAGGCATAAATTGTACACGTGGTAATACAACAATCCGATTAAGAGTCCAAAAGCGAGACAAGACAGCGATGATCCTCTAGTCGACATCGATCAAAAGTCATAACCAGGTGGGTTATCAACGGGTACACTTCCCACCATAGTTACACTATTACTTCCCTCTGGTTCCGTATACGATGCTATATCACCTGCCATCAGACGACAACTCGCAAGAACGAGAATAACGAATCATGAACTTACGCAATCCCTCATCCTCTTCATCTGATTGCGCCTGCCTCCTCATGTAGATCGCCCTTTCCCTCGTCTTCTCCAAGAGACTGACAAACTCGAACATCGCGCGATCTTTGAACTTGACAATAATCGAGGTACCTTCTGTTAATCCTCCTTCTGGGGAGGGTTTGACTTCGAAGGTAAGGTAGTTGGCACCAAAAGTGGGTTGTTCGAAGCGTGTGGAGAGAATGGATGGAAGTGGGATGGATAAGGAATCGAAGGTGTTGTTGGGGGTTGGAGATGTGAAGACGAGCTGTATGAAGGTTCGGAGGCGTACAGTGGCGGAGGGAAGAAATATAATACGTACTCGTTGATCTGTTAACGAGAGTCGCCCAATCGCTCTCAGCTTCTTTACGCCGGGAACTGGACTTGCACGCGAAGGTGCTGACGTGGTGGGTTGACTGTCTGGTATTGTGAGTGAGATGTCGACACCCGAGTTGATGGTCGTGATCGTCATTTCATTAGGGAGAGGAACCGGCGAGCGGTCTGGGTTTAACATTGTCCAGTTGAGCGCCATTGTGGTGACAAGGAGTTGGAGGAATCTTGGACGTTAAGGTTAAGTAGTAATCTGGCAGAAATGGCGGTGTTCGCTCGAGCGCTCACGGACCGAAGCGAGTTTGCGCAGTTTGAAAATTGAAACGTACCACAGGTAGTCCGCAAATGCACAGCTGTTCGTCTACTAGTCGCAGCCCGAGGGACTGCGGTATGTATGAAAGGATCCCGAGACTTATATATATCACGTGCTCGATCGCTTTATAAAGGGTGCCTAGCGCAATGGTAGCGCGTTTGGCTTCGATTGCCCAACGGATACCAAAAGGTTGCAGGTTCGAGTCCTGCGGTGCTCATTTTTTTTGTCTTCCTTGGTGTTTCTTCTTCTCGATTTGGGTCATTCAATACTGTATACCGTTGTGATTAATTTAAATATGAATGACTAGCCTGTTGTGTCGACGTCGTGATCTGAATGAATCTGATTGGTCGGCAAACACCGAAAGCGAGGACGCGCGTATTGCCCAAGGACAGTCGCGTTTATCCTCTGAACGCTATCACTCTTCCCACTCTATCATGGTACGTCCGGACACTTCTGACGAATTCCAACTCACAAAAACTACATGGTTAGGCTAGACGATATGACAGTGAGCAACTCAAATGACGCTTCCACTATCACTTACGCCAACAATGACCAGGTCGAACGACGATCTTCTCACCAGAGGGTGCGTATTCTACAATCTAATGCATTCACCTTTCTCACAATGCTCCAGGCCGTCTATATCAGGGTAAATTTCCCGTCCCAGCCTAGGTCAATATCGACTCACAAGAGACTTTTAGTTGAATATGCTATGGAAGCCATCTCCCATGCGGGGACCGTTATCGGCGTGCTAGCAACGGATGGTGTTGTCCTTGCTGCTGAAAAGCGGGTGACTGGAAAACTACTCGATCTTTCTGCTTCAAAAGAAGGCGGGTACGGGGGAAGCGGAGAAAAGATATTTTTGTTGAATTCGTGCGTATCTCTATGTGTTCTCCCTCGTTGGGCGTTGTCTAAAGGTGACCACATAAGGAATGTGATAGGCGGCGTGGCGGGTCTTACAGCAGATGCTAATTCGCTCATCAACTATGCACGGACAGCGGCTCAAAGACACTTGTTGAACTATAATGATGATATCCCTGTCGAGCTCCTCGCTCAACGGCTATGTGATCTAAAGCAGGGCTACACTCAATTCGGAGGTTCGTGAGCGCTTATTCTTCACCATCGGCTGAACTACATCTTTCTCTTAGGTCTCCGCCCGTTCGGCGTATCTCTCCTCTATGCAGGGTATGACCCACACTATCAATTCCAATTGTATCACTCCGACCCATCTGGCAATTATTCCGGCTGGAAGGCAACATGCATCGGCGCCAACATAGGCACGGCTCAGAGCCTTCTCAAGCAAGAGTATAAAGATGAGATTACGGTAAAAGAGGCCATTTCGCTCGTGCTCAAAACGATGAGCAAGACGATGGATAGTACAACACTAGGGAGTGAGAAGCGTGAGTGATTCTTCTGCTTGCCTTGATTGATGGTGATTGTTAATGGTGTATCGTGGCCAGTGGAATTTGCAGTGCTGGCCTTAGACCCCAAGACAAAGAAGCCCAAGGGAAAGATATACAGGCCTGCAGAGATTGATGCGCTATTGCTCTCGGAGGGATTGATGAAGAAAGATGAAGATACGGAAATGAAGAGTGTGTAGTAGCGTTTTAGATAACTGATCGGAGAAGTGTATTATTAACTACATGAACACTTTGCAATTGGCACGCGATGTCGCTCAGGCGCTCGGTTCAGCACGCTGGTCGTTGTCATCCAATACACCTCAGATACTATTCGGAAGAGGCTAAGACTAATGCTGCCAGAAGCGCAAGCAGTCCCTCTGAGCCCCTAACAGGCAGCGCTAAACTCTTCTCCGACGCAAAACAGGAAGACCTCCATCCCAAATCTGCGCACCTGAAAACTCTCGAATCTCAAGCTCAGCACGCGAACTGGGATGGGGATGAGAGGATCCAAGATACCGTGTTGAGGATGTTGGTGGACAAGTATAAGCCGCTGAGAAGGCTGAACTCCACTGGTTCAGGCAACGGGATCGAAAGCGCCGATGAAAAACTGAAGAGGAGCGTTCCGCGGGTGACCATTTCAACTTGGGAAGAGGCAGGATGCTTTTCTGAACCACTTCTTCCCTCGAAAGAAGACCACAAGCCATGGCATACGACGTTCAAAATATCCTCGCATGCTGAGGCATCTATCAAGTTTGCCAATATACCTATTGCTACAGCTACTACATCTAGTACTCAACTTCCCTTCTCCTCTTCTACAAACTCAAATGCTATCAAAGACGACAGAACCAAGAGGTTAGAGCGGGAAACTAAAAAGCGGACCGAACAAGTTGGAAGACTGACTCGAGCCCGCGAGTCAACGCTGGATTATAAAATGGGTATTACACCTATGATGAAGAACTCAAATTTGGTTGCTAGTCAGAGTGGAAGGGTGAACCCCGTTACGATGAAAGGGTGGGCGAGTCTAGTTGAAGACCAGATCGAGGTGGGTTTTTATTGTTCAAGTTCTGGGATTGGCACCGATGATTTACAGCGAGCACGATCTAGGGGTGTGTTCAACGTTGTCAAAGGGAGGGGTAAACCCCTCGCTAGGATGCAAGAAGAGTCGAACCCCTTCATTGCACGAGAGGAATTTTTGATGAATAGAATTGTGCAAAGGAACGGGGCTGCTCCGCCCTGGGTTGAAGTTCAAGTAGGTGAGAATCCCCACTGCGACGCGCTGTTTTTGTGGTCATACTTAAAACATCATAGAGCTGGAATCGTCTATTCGCACTTTTCGTCAAATTCTCAGGCAGTCTTGGATCCGCCGGGCTGTCCGCTTGTTGAGGAGTTCAACACCCGCTGAGTTACGCGATACCATCACGCTGTCCCAAGTTGAGGGTCTACGAGATGAAGAGTGGTTCTGCCGGGAAAGGTCGTACCACCAGGCAGCGCTGGAAGAGGTCAATTCCTTGGTGAGGAAGTATAATGCTTTGGCGCCATATGCTGTGAGGAGGCCCTATTATATGTTGGAAGTGGAGGTTGGGCGGTTATTTGAAGAGTGTGCGGATGAGATTTTTAGTGAAGCGAAGAAGACGGAAGATGTGGGCGGTGATGGAGCGCAGGCCGAGAGAGGAGAGGATTCAGCGAATTTTTATGGGTTCGCCGAGTTTGTGAAGGAAATGTTGACAAAGTTCGGATGGACAAAACGATAATAAGGAATGACAATGGAACAAGGATCATAATTGATGGCGCCGTAAGCGGACCTCGAGGCTGCCTTGAGGTGTGAACCTGACGACCGGTCGTATTTAAGCCGCTTTATTCCCATCCTCCGATTCATTCCGCTTTTTCACCCCCTTCCCCCTCAACCCACAGATAACAAGTTACCATGGTTGATTTCAGCTTCATCGAAATTGACGAAGGTCCAATCAGTGTAAGAATTCCCAACTCTTCTCCGTATTCCCAGGCTCATGAACCGAACAAACTGACAGATTGGCGACACCGTCAGCGTTCGTCATGACCTTAAAGGCAAACAATATGGAACAGTCATGAGATCCCACTACAATTTTGACGTGAGTATTGCGCTCATCCCCTTCGTCTAGCACCGCCCGAGCTAACTCGACCGACTACAGGGTGAACAAATCATCGAGGTCAAACTCGATAGCGCCGTCTACCATTACCCGTTGACCAGAGTCAGGCGCGTTGTAAGGTCCCTTCCCCCCGCCAACCCTCTGCGTACGAGGACGATCGAAAGAAGAATTTACTGGTGATTTGCCTTCACAAGCGTTGCTGCCGTCCCCTCCAAATTTACTGCATTGGTATCCATGATGACGATTTGAATTGAATTTGTCTCTGCCTCCCACGCCTGCCGTCTTGTTGTACACATACGCATCAGTAACTCTTATTTTGCTTTCACAGACTAGTACTGCATTGATGAATTGCTCGGATGGATGGATAATGGATTTTGTAGTTATTTAATGTCCCTGTTCTTCATCTTGGATACTCCCGCGTAGTCCGTGAATATGAACAATGTCGTACTCAATTCATACAATTGAACAGCGGAATGCTGTGCGCTGTGCTGGCTCGGGATTGGCCAGTTGAGTTTGAATGGGTACGTCGTCTTCATACATATCCCGCGGGGATCGGATTCGTCATACACAATCATCGAGGTTTTCGTCACTGTCACCATCATCTGCGCCGTGCAGGGCAAATATTATGTTCCCTCAGCAACCGACATGGCCTGTACTAAAAATTGGTCATTCAAAGCACAAACGACGTCATAGCCTGAGGCTCCTTGTTGACATTTCCTGCTATGCTGTTACTACAGTTCAACCGGCGAACATACGTTGTGGAGGATTTGCAGGCACTTATTCCCGATCGAATTCTTATCAACCACTTATAACCTCAGTGTCATATGCCGTAGCAGGCGCTCAGTCTGCAACCTATGCAGCCGGAAAAAACCATGGACTGAGAAGCGGCAGCTATTCGCACCGGTGCGTCTCTCTTGTTTCTTGTCTCCCAGTCCCGTTTATCGCGTTCCCTGACCTAATGGGGCTGATGATAATGTATGAAAGCGACGGCAATGACGGGTCCCGCTCCAGTCACTGCCTTCGGCTCACGCGTGGCTGTGACTCGGTATTCTTTATGACACGCAATGGGCATATTTCCATGGTTTATACATTATACCTAGTGGAATTCAATCCTAATAAGGTCATTAACAGGCGGCCGCATTTCCTAAGATCCAGAGCTAATGTCAAGGCTATTCATTCTTAACAGCATGAAGTACTAGTCCGTGGGCCGGTTGAAAACCGATCAGGGTTGCCCGAGCTTCTAGTGCATATAAACGCCATGCGCACATAGCCAACCTCAGGCTGGTCCCCGTTAATCACACTTACCCATCTCGAATCATGCACTTTTCTATTCTTGCATTCCTCATTTTTGCATATGCCTTTTCCGCGATAACTTTCGCGGCGCCAGCACCTGCTCGTCATTACTCTGTAGGTACCCAACTTACTCCAAGATCTAATTGACACCTTTTCAGCGGCAAGCGTTGGTGGCGCCAGGAACATCCAACAATATCGATGCTGGCAGCGTACGTGTGTTACTTTCGTTTCAGAGCTCAAGCGCTAAGATCATGGTTGCATTGCAGATGATCGCCCCCGTTCAACATATTGTAGGCGACCGTCTTTTCACCCAAGAGTACAAAGCTGAAACCTTTGACCTCGGTTACAGCAAATGCGCATGCGCATGCCCAAACTATCGATCAAAGGTTTTAATGGTATCAAAAAGGTTGCCACCGGCTTAGTGAAAGGTGTTGTGTATATTTAGTGAATCACAGCATTTGTTGTGGATTTGGTTTCTGCACCTTGTGTAATAAATAGCTCGAGAGTTGAGATTTACCTATACGGGTATGTGCTGGTAGCGAGGTTACACACGAGTTTTTTTTCAAATTATTAGATTCCTCACTTAGACAGCAAGTAAATCGATGACGGACCGACAGCTCTGTGGGACATATATAACTATATATATATATATAATAACAAGAAACCCGAAGAAAGCTCAGGAAAGTCGTGGTACTTGGACGCTGGGAGGTTTCTTCCCCGCGGAATGAGAGTGTTTTGATTTCCGTTTGAGAGTATGGGGTTTGGGTCTAGATGGAGATGACGATGGGGATGGTGATAAGGATTGCGGTGGGGATGATTGTGTGGGTGTTGATGATGATGTGTTTTCGAGTTGGTCATGCGGTGGTGAAGGGAATGATAGGGTAGCGTTTGAATTTGGCTTTGGATGCGTGTGCATATGTGATAGGTCGGGTAGTGAGTGGGTACCGTTAGGCAGCCGGTTGTGGTATCTGTCTTCAGGTCGAGAGGGTGATGAGTAGAGCTCGGTTTTGGAAAGCGTTCTAGGAGCGGGATCCGATGGCACCGGAATACCCTCAATGCTGCTGACTTCGGTTGTAGACGAAACAACACTCTGCTCTCGCGACGATAACGTACTCGTCGAAGCAGAGGGAGAAACGAATATCGCTTCAGATGTTGTCTCGGTTGGCGAAGGGGGACTGGAGGGTGGAAGAGATCTCTTTCTCCCTGCTTCAACACTCCGAACAATGCGAGGTTCCAACCCCAGTGATGACGGCTTTCCAGAGAAGATAGAAGAGCTTTCCATTGATACGGGGATAGCGGGCCTCTCCTGCTTCGTCATGACGCCCACGCCCACCTCGCTCACCAACGTATTCACGCTCCCGTTCATCACGATCGTCTTCGTCCTCGGCCTAAGCGTCTCCTCCGACTCTCTTCCCGCTTTGTCCACATTCATACCATCCATCCCATCCGCATTCCTAACCCCAATCCCAATTTCCACTCCACCTCTTACTTCCCTCCCATCACACGCGCTCTCGCCAGACATCTTTCTCGATGGATAAACCCCGGGGATATCCACCACCACCCGCTCATAATATAGCATGAACGCAGCAGTCCCCTCCGCCAACACACTCTCAATACCGCACTCTCGCACCGAGTCGTCACTGATGCGTAACCACCCTCTTCCAGTACCCGGTCCATATTCCGAGAAATCCTCGCCATCCCAGACAAACCGAGGACGCGTCGAGGGTGATTCCTCCCTCCCCGAGTCCGAGTTGGACTTGGTGGAGGCTGTGGTACTAGTACCATCGAGATCTACGCCGAGATCAAGGTTAAGGTCGTACTCCTTATTGTTGACATCCTTCTTTGCACACGCTTCATCACCCACCCCGTCTATCTCCAATTCGCGCAACAGTAGTGGATCCACTAGCGTTGGTGGAGCCCACCTCTTCTCCTTTGGCAGCCCTGGAGAACGGGGCTTCCGCCGATAGCAGATGTAGTGCCCAAATGAGTGCTGGCCGTAGTGGCATACTACGGCTGAGAGGCGATAGAGGGTGCGAGAGTGGTGATTATGATCGTGATTATTGCGGTGATGATGGTGAGAGGACGATTGAGTGGGTGTTGTTGAGCGTCGGAGTTCAGAGTGGGTTGTTGTGCTCTTGGGTGGAGGGGTGGATATAGATGTGGTGGGTTTGACGGAGAGGTTGCCTGAGGTCATGTATGGTGTTATGTCCAAGACTTCGGGGAAGATGAGACGGATGGTGTTTTTGGTGGCATAGTGGCCATAGATAGAGCGGTTGATGTGGAGGGCGAGGACGGGTGGGGGCTAAAGGGGGGTTAAATACGTAAGTCTGGGCTAGGCACAGCAAGGGTAATAAACGCACGCGTGCAATCATTGCTTGTTTTGTGGCTGGGCTGACGACACGCTCCATCCGCACGTCTTTGAGGTCTTCTTCTATTCTACCCTGTTCTAGGGCCGATTGAACGCGTGCTTCCATACGCCGGTACTCTTTTAGACGTTTTTTCTTTGAATTGGAGGGGTTCATTTCGGGTTTAGTCGCTTCTTCGAGCATGAGAACGTCATGCTGGAGATGACGGTAGGTAGCGACGAGTGAACATTTACGACATACGCAGTCGCGTAGTATCTCCAAGCGAGTGTACTCTTGTAAACAATCTTCTAGCCGACACATTGCCTAAAAAAGTCTGAAAATCAAGTTGTGAATCTTGCAGAGATAGAGATACAATGCTTACCGCAAACCTGGGAAGACTAAGCTGCATGTTGTCCAAAGAAAAGTGCATGACGGCTTCGGTGTACTCGCATGTGACACAACTTCGTCGGTTAGCCGTGAGACCGTCAAAGACACTTTTCCCAATCTCTTTGATTGTCTCGGGGTTTCGGGATAAACCCCCCAAACCTCGGTCTCGTTTAGCTTCCTTATCGACAGCAGTGATCTCATTCTTCAGGCATTCGGAAAGGAGCTGGAAGAGCTCCTGTGCATCTTGGTGTTCCCGGGAGTAAAAGAGGGCATTTGTGCGGCCTTCGACGTTAGTGAGGGCGTCAATGATATCGACGGGACGGATAGAGTGGTAGGACGATCGAGGAGTGTTCAGTTCTAAGAGGTGTCAGATGGGAACGGGTGTATAGGCTAACAACAAACTTTGGAATAGATGCTGTAGGGTATCTATAATAGGAGTGGGGACGTCTAATGCCTCGGCGTTGGCGTGGATGGCGTCTACATGAGGCTGTAGATAGTACAGCGAAGCGAGGGCCTAGATATGGTGTCAGTGAGAACAGAGGACAAATTTAGTGGCCATACTTGTAAAGTCGAGTTCATGAAGCAGTATGTCCCTGAAATGTTGACGAGTCCAGGATAATAGCCATCGTTCTCGTCCGGGTCTGCGCTCGGGGTTAGTTGCATGTCGGGAGATGAATTAGAGAGCATACCGGGTTTAGCAGAGCCGTTCGCAGCCTCGTGGGGAACCCGAGCATGTTTCTTGGACAAATGTCTATGGTGATGTCGGTGACGGCCACTGGCGGAGCCCTTGGCTGTATTTGTGCCAGTGAGCCAGTGCCAGGGTGCAAAAAGACTGAAGTTGTCGAAGCCCATAAAATCGTCTGACCTGGAAGCAAAGAGCAAGGTACAAGCAGGGACGACCAAGAGGACTAGAATTGGTGCAAGCTGTTGAAAAAACGGGCTTTCGAGAAGGTCAATGAAGGACATCTGCAGAGCGCATGTCAGAGTCAGCGCTGCCAAGATGGCACCGGCCGTGGTTCAGCGGTTTCCACGCCTGTCGCCAAGTCGCGCGTTCGATTCCCGCTGAACGCGTTTATTTTCCACGTGACGAACAACGCGTCGCGAACTTTCAAGGCAGGCATGACCACTGTTCTCTTCTCCCAGCATTCTTCAAATCCTCTCGATGTCGGTTCTTCAGAGAACCATAATGCAGATTACATAAATGATTACCTCAAGGTCCAGGCTGCGCGCCCTGACCATGGCGTGTCATCTGACCCTTTGAATCGCTACGTTATTCCAGAGTTGCAGGAGTACCAGCAGCATTTATCCACCATAATACCCAACTTTCCCCACCAACAAGTGGACAATCAATTTGTTGATCTCGACGAAGACATGGTCAGCGAGGACGAACTGTTGATGCCACGAGCACTGCAGAACGAGGACATTGCACCCGAGGTTATGGACGAGGATGGCGTCGAGGATGACGTGGATAATTCGGACCTTTCACTGGAAACAGACGAAGAAATATCGATCCTGTCGAAGGACAAGGAGGAACAGGTGGCAATTGAAGATGAAATCAGGGATCTGTTGCATGCCGTACCTCGGCTGGCCGACGATTACAGGATCGTTGACCGGCTCGGAACAGGTACATTCTCCTCCGTATACAAGGCTGTCGATCTTGGATACCATACCAAGTGGGACAACTCCCCATGGCATGGCCACCATCCACCCACCTCTTCTGCGTATTATCAGTCTGCTCCGAAACCCCCAAGATCCAAAGCTTTTGTCGCAATCAAACGCATATATGTTACTAGCAATCCAGAGCGGATAAGAAACGAAATTTCAATCATGGAAGACTGTCGCAGTTGCCGTCATGTCTCCCAGCTAATTACCGCCTTTCGCCAACACGACCAAGTTGTAGCCATAATGCCTTATCACCGTAACGAAGATTTCCGAGTGAGTTCATTCACGCATACAAAAAACTTCTGCTAATAAGGGAATTAGGCCTTTTACCGACATTTACCGATACCCGGCATCAAAGCCTATTTTAGATGTATGTTCAGAGCCTTACGTGATGTCCATGCACGAGGAATCATCCACCGCGACGTTAAACCTGCCAACTTTCTTTTTGATCCTCGTACAGGAGTAGGAACCCTTTGCGATTTCGGACTTGCATGTGTAAGCGAGGTCCCGCCCACCGCATATATTGTTAATTCAGCGTCATATTCAGCGCATAGAGCCAAGTCAACCGCACGCGCACGGCTCATGCATGCATACGGCAGCTTCGAAGGAATTCCCGCATGGAAGGATAAAAAATAAGGGTGATTTGGATTTTGAAGTTATTAAACAAGCGCAGAAGGAGGCAAGGCAGAAATGCAACCTCCCTTCGGAGAAGGTGGGGTACCCGTCGAAAGATCAACGGTAGGTCCTTTCCAAAGTCACAACACAACAAGTTCATAAATAAGCCTTGTAGCCCCATTTCGAAAGCCAATCGCGCAGGTACACGAGGCTTTCGCGCGCCTGAAGTTTTGCTTAAATGTGGTGATCAGACAGGAGGTAAAGTCCATATCCTCAAACAACGCCATTTCGCTAAATCGACGCTCCAGCAATCGATATGTGGGCTGCTGGGATGATCCTGCTTTTCTTCCTCGTTGGAAAATTTCCGCTATTCCAGTCTAACGATGACATTGAAGCGCTCATGGAAATCGCGATCATAATCGGTCGTCGGAAGATGGAGAAAGCGGCAACATTACACAGTACGTTTTTCAACTTTTTTATATATCCAGTGCTCAATTAACGCCTTGCAGGTAGAACCTTTGCGACAAACGTTCCTTCTATAACCTTCGAAGGCATGACATGGCGAGAATTCGTAGAAAAGCAAAATCCTGAATTGTATGAACCTCGCGAATCCGATCTTCGGTTCTTTCCGTACTATGGGCGTCCCCCACCTTCACAAAAGTCAAAGGACCATGTATCCGCCCCACCTCCATCTTCGTCCTCACCTACATCACATCGATCATTTTCTCCTGCCATTTTTCCGCGTGGATCTTCTCCCTCACCAGAAAGCGAGAGCCACAAAGCAGATATCGAATCGGCACTCAACCTTCTCGAACAACTTATGCACCCCGAGTCAACTAGAAGGATTACACCCCGCGGGGCGTTATATCATCCTTTCTTAGCTGATGACCCGTGGTCGGGAGAAGGCACTATGGATGGCGTATGTTTCGATGACGAGGGTGAGGCGGAAGAAGAATACGAAGCGGGAGCGGAATATGAAGATGAAGATGTCATGGACAGCGCCATCGAAGGCGAAAACGACACCGGCGGGAAACACAAACCTTGGTCCAAACCGTCCAGATCCGGTGCAAAGCGCCAGCGGAATCGGAGCTGGAAGGGCAAACGCGTCGCAGCGAGCGATGACGAGTTTGTGCCTCATCCGTTTGGAGAGGGGGTCTGCAAGGAGTGGCATTTCCGGGATGATGTGACTGAGCAGCCGTATGTCAAGGTGATGATGGCGGAGGATGAAGTTGGTGACGAGCAGAGAGAGGAAACTTTGACGCTTGTAGCGGGTGAGGGGATTGCGATTGGCAGGCAGCCTTGCGAGTTTCATAGAAATGAGTTTGGTGAGAGATGCTGACGAGGATGGGTGGTGTATTATTTTTTTTTTGTTTGTTTGGCTCGCGGACGTTGTTCACGAGTGTTCACGACGTGCTGTTAAGATCAAGTACGGCGCAGGATTCCATATTTGGCCTTCAACGTTCAACGTTCAACTCCGACACCGTCCACTGTTGGTATCTGCTTGAGCAAATATATCTATCTATAAAGAACTCGGGAAGCACCGCCTGCGTCGGCAGCAACCTTGCTTGACTTGTGAAGGCTTTGCATGGCAGTGTCCGAGGCCAGAAATGAGACCTGTAAAAGTAGGGAATGGATGGTTCATAATTGATGTAGATCATTGCGAGGTTGAAAACAATATTTTCTTCACTAATTTACACTACATTTATGACTGATAGATATCATTCAAGTGAACAAGACATTGCTGATTATTGGACGGTATCACAGATTGCATCCACCAGCATTCACTGATTGGCAATTGCAGGGTCTCTCGCCCATCTCGGAGCGATCGTTGAGTGTAATGGAACTTTCTCCTACACTATTACTTAGATACACATGGACACCTCTCGCTATGTACCCCTTCTCGCATATACCGATGAAAACGAAATCAATAATATATTTTTTACTTGGAAATGATATCAGAATCCGACTTGACGGTTTTCACTTTCACTGGATGTATAATACTAGGTAAAGAAAGATAAGGCAATTCGGTCCTAGACTCCTATTAGTGATATACATACCGTTACAAAACATTATTGCATGAACCACGCTGACTTAAACCCTCGTGCTCGGTGTAAAAACTTCCGCCCGTCCTTCAAACCTGGGAAGAGGTTCTTGCGAGTTCAAGAGGCGCTGGACGATGATGTCGGCAGCCGAAGACAGGTTCTTCAAGAGAATGTTTACTATCCCCGACCATTGCCTCAGGCGTTTCAGTGGTGATGCACTGCATTCGCGAAACGTGCAAATACGTTCTTCTACACTCGTTTATCAGTGAGTAACCTCCGAGACGCATAACGTGAACCACCTAACGTTAGATCTGACGCACAACGTTTTTGTCGGAGCTCCCGGGGTCTATCAATCTCCAGCCAAGCGCGAACCGATTACAGCCGTACTTGCGTTGATATCTCCCTTCTTCTAACAACCGTTTTACGCGGGGTAGTCCATTGGTAACTTAACTCGCTCCGTGATTCGGGAAAAATATATTGACGAGCGCGAGGAGGTCAGGATCAATTGCACAGCCTTCAAATCTAACCCATCCTGAAGATATCGACGCAGGCAGGTCTCGAGTCCTCCCTTAACATCGTTGCCTTTTCAACTGCATTCAGTTTGGTTTCCCGCGTCTGCCGCTCAGCTCGCAAACTTAAGTGTGCCAGGCGGTCATTGATGAATTGCTAAAGTTGTTGTTATTAGATTGAACGGAGGTTGTAGAAGGCGAACTGAAACGACCACACTCTCTACGTGATCACTGCCGAGAAGAGAGACGTCGTTATTACTGTGTATTGAAACCGGAGAGTGTGTTTGATCGCGAAGCGTCGTTAAGCCCCATCTGCAGCTCTAATTAGACACCAAATGTTACGAGAACACCGACACCATGTCCATTTCATCGCATTCTCCGAAAGGCGAGGACAAATGCATGGACGAGCCATCCTGATTCACATGAGTGGTGCTGGACCAGGGGCTTACAGAGAGAGTACAGCTGCTGGGGATGCGAGTGTGAGATATTGGAAGGCCAGAGCTGACAGCAAGGCGCGCGTGCGCCGTGCTGGGATTGCGAGACGGAGTTAATCCTGGGAGTTTACGGATGCCAACTGCGTTTCTCTTGCGTGATTCACTTTTATCTGGGTCTCCGCTATCACCATACCGCAAACATGATTCCTCTATTTCTATTCTTGCCCTCCTAGGCTCCTGCTCAAACTTCGCCCATTTCGCTCCGCGCTATGCGTAAAGCTGACCACCTCGCCTCTGTTCATGCTTTTGACTGCTTGATCCAATTCTGGGCTTCCGAGTCGACCGGTATCGTTACAGTCCTTTCTTTCTTCTCACGTCTCCGACTGCTTTAGTCATTCCTGTCACCCTGCCCACAGGTTGTGTCGATCACTCTGGTCGCGCGGAAATTGGTCACATTCAATATTACTTTACTCTATACACCCGTCTTCTGAACATTCGGATCACGTTATATGAGTCTTCATCTTTGTCGATGCCGCACTCGCCTGCGTGCAACTCTTGTTTTCTTGTTCAATTACCGACCAATGTGCAAAGGTCGTGTTCACGCTGCAGCTCAGGCAAGACGTCAGGTAAATTTACCTACTATTTGGTAATATATAGTCCATATCTACTGATAAGAAGACAAAAGACAAAACGTGGAGATTGTTGTACTCGTCGAGTTAAGACAAGACGAAGGAAAATAAACACTGTACATGGGCCGACTTTTAAGCACCTCCTCCGGTCGACTCGGTGACCACTTCCGAGTTGTTGCTAGGTGCGGCCCGGATGGCACGTTCGATGGTTGTGTCACCGATAAATACAGGCAGTTGCGGTTCTGGGTTAGCCCTATTTTGTGCCACCCGTATCAATATAAGATTAAAAGCAATTCCTGCAGTGCGATCATTCTGCGTGTAGGATGGGTGAGATTATATCCATATTTTTTGATGACATACAATAGTGGTCGCTATGACATGCCCATTCGGGGAACTGAGAAACATCGTAGAAAAAGCGGCAATACTGGTGAGGGCGTATAATAAACACGACTCGGCGATAAAACGGATTGCACAACGGGCAAAGCGTCGAGACAAAGTGTTTCTCCAGATTCGAAATACGATAGCAGCTTTAATTTGAATTAACACCATATAATGCAGCATAATCTATTCACTTACAGGTTGCATATATGTTTATGACGATGTTAGCAGCATAAAAGGATTCCTCTAGTGAATTAATCTGATTGCGCAAAGTGATGGGTTCATTTCCTGCGAGTTTGTAGATCATGGCGTCCCACTGGCAGTACGCCATTACGAAAAGATTTGATATGTTGTATAGGAATAAGAGGAGAGGAAGGAGGATGATTCGCCATGATCTATTGTAAACTGTCCAACAACGGAAGATCTAACACAATATCATGAGTACCCGGTAATTCTTTTTGCGCAGTCACAAACCAAGACACAGTCAGTTGTAATTAATGTTAATGTTTCTATAATCGACTGGAGAGCTGGAGCTCAGCCCATGTATAATTCAATTATTGGATTGCATACATTGATGATCGCGAAAGATATCGCGGTAGGGGTTGTGCCATCATGATGAGAATAGCTGAACACTTTTGCAGACCGACGCAGAGGGCCGTTACCGTGAAAGCAAAGTGGATGAGGGTAACGATTAAGAAGGGGCGTTGAATGGGCTTGCGCAGGGTCCCACCATCGTCCGAAATGATGAGCCATCGTAGGCACAGGAGAAACGAGACGAAATGTACGCCCGCTAAGGATGCCTCCAGGGTTATCGCGATGATATCTGTCTCGATTTCTGACAGCATTTTGCGCCTAACTTCGACGTCTAACTTGTCCCTAGCATTTATACTGTGACCCTTCGGAACAAAATTAGCAACATATCAGGTAGGCGCACAGCACAATCCCAAACTTGAAGTTATCAGCAACACCATTACTGGTACCGAACATGAATGTGACTTTGACCCTTTGACTCCACACAGTGCTTGATGAAACAGGGGCCAATCCAAGTGCGCGGTAGTAGTAATGTGCTGAGTTAACCAAAATACACCCTCAAATCGAGGGAAGAGGCTCTTGCGAAGCCAAGAGGCGCCGCAAGATAGTGTAGCGCTCGCATGACATCCTACTTTCTCATTCATCGAAGCCAGCTTTCAGATAGTAGTGTTAGAGAGCTTCATGTAGTTCTTGATTGCATTCAATTCTCGCGGGAGATAAGTGGAGTTTCACTAGCTTGCGTAACAAAGGTATCTTTCGGTATTTGCCGATTTCTAATTCTATGCTCCAGGAGGACTGCAACACGCCTTGGAGATTCGACGAACCGCAGGTCCGCATATAACAATCATCCCTTTGGAGAAACCAAAATCTTTCCGAATGTCTATCACCGCCATACCTTTCAATAGTTCTGCAGCGATGCACTGCATTCGCGATCGAACGCGCACCGACTACGCCCTTCCAATCACCATCGGTGAGTAACCTCCGAGACGCATAGCGTGAACCACTTCACTGTGTTAACCACCCTTAAATCCGATGTACAACGTTTTACCTGGGGTCTACTATCAATCGGATAGTGGACTCATGATGCAGTTCAATCTCTCAAGAGAACTCTTCTCGTAAAGCTACGCTGTGCCTCCTGCTCAGTTTCAGGCTTACTCCAAGGTTTTGCTCACCAACATGGGGGGCCTAACCGAAGCCTGGGCCCTGAAGGCCATGCATTTATGATATTTCCGAATGAGCAACTTCAACCTCACTTCTTGATGTGCCTGCTGCGGCAAATCACCGTCCAGCAGTGGGTTGCCAACCAGGGACAGGATATAATTGGGCCGAAACGTAAATGCTTTACTCTGTACACACGTACCTCTATCATGAACTGGTGGTTTGTCGAGTTTTGACTCTTGACCTTTGTCGACCGGTCTCCACATTGTGGTTGTGTTCACGTTGCGGCTCAAGGAAGGCACCCAGATAAATATATCAGCCGTCTGGTAATATATAGGCATGCGTATCTAGTACTAACAAGGCGAAAAACAAAAGGTCTGAATACATACGTCGGAGAAAGAATAACTTCGCACTCATCGAGTTAAGCAAGAGGAAGGGAAATGAATTCAGATCGCCTACATGACAAACTTTCAAAGCCCTTCTCGGGTTGACTCGGCAACCGTTTTCGAGTTGTGGTAAGGCGTGGCCGGAATGGCGCGTTCAATGGTTGAGTCACCAACAAATGCAGGCAGTTCCTGTTCTGGATTAGCCCTACTTTGTGCCACCCGGGTTAATATGAGATTGAAAGCGATTCCTGCCATACGAGTATTCTGCGTGCATAGGTGAGATATAGTGATCCTGGCAGCGTTCAATTCGTGATGACATACAATAGCGGTCGCTATGGCATACGCATTGCTACTGCTGGTGCCAAAAGCGGCGACGCTCGTGAGAGTGAATGATTCAGCGATGACACGAATTGCAGAACGGGCAAAGCGTCAAGATGAACTACTTCTCCAGATTCGAGAAATAAGCAGCTTTGATTTCACTTCGAATCAATATCGTAGAAGAGCCAAGGCAACATAATATATTCACTTACATGTTGCATATATGTTTATGGTAATGGTAGCGGCATAAAAGGATACCATTAGTTTTGCATTATCACTCTGATTGTGATTGACACCGATGTCATTTCCTGTGCGTACGTAGATGGTATCCCAATACGTTGTTGCAAAAATAATTGATATGTTGTATGACAATAAGAGGAGGTGAATGAAGGCAATTCTCCTGATCTGTTGTAAACCGTCCAACAGCGGAAAATCTGATACAAGATCGTGAGTACCCGGTGGTGATTAACTTTGCTCAGTCACAAACCAGAACACCATCAGTTATAATTAATGTTAATAATTCTATAATCCACTGCCAGTGGAGAGTTCAGCATATGAATACTTCAATTCTTGGATTACGTACATTGGCAATAGAGATAGATGCCAAAAGGATACCAATAACAGGGGAACCTTCAAGCTGAGAATTGAATATTAATGTTTTTTGCAAACCGAACCCGAGGGCTGTGACTGTGAAAGCAAAGAGGGTGACGGTAATGATTAAGAAGGGCCAATGAATGGCTTTGCGCACGGTCCCGCCATCATCCGAAAAGACGAGCCACCGCAAGCACAGGAGAAACGAGGCGAAGTGTACTCCCGCTAGGGATGCCTCCAAGGTCGTCACAGTGACATATGCTTCAATGTCGGATAGGATTCTAAGTATAATTTCAACATTGGGTGTTTATGCTGTGACTCGTCGAAAAGGTGTCAGAGCGAATGACGCATAGCCATGTAACTGGGAAACGATAAGGCAATTCAATCCCATTATCAGCAACATCATACCGGTATATCGCTTAACTTTATAATTAACCCTTTGCCACCCCCACGGTGCTTGATGTAAAAAGATCTGTTCCTGCGCGGGCTGTGTCGAGTAATATCATTGCGTATCACTGTGACGCTCGCGTGACATCCTACTTCTTGCACTAATGATTCATCACGAAACTGTCTACTACAAATATATACTGCCCATTCAGTCCAACGTATTCAATCACAATATAGATATGAAGAACAATAGAACGAAAAAGCGACGACGAATTGACAGGCGAAGTCGTAGAGCCCTTCTTATGAGGAGAAGGCTGATTCTGAGTGGTGGCGTGGTATGGTTGGGCCCGTATGTTGAACGGTAGAGTTACCGAACGCTAATGAAAACATTCGGTCTTCTTCCAGTTTAGCTCCGTTTGCGCATCCCGAATCAATATGAGATTGTAAGCAACTCCGGAGACAGGGAAATTCTGGGCGCATGGGTCGCGCGGTATTAAATTCATTGATAACGGCACAATGACATTTGTTATCGGGAACGCGCCT